>OV179165.1:5000-50000 GCA_921972225.1 Euplexia lucipara | reverse complement strand
AGTGAATGACTTTGTATATCTGGGAAGTCTGTTTACAAGGGATGGAAAGATTGAGGCGGATGTGGAAAGGAGAGTGAATGCAGGAAATAAAGTGAATGGCGCTATACATGGCGTTGTGACCAGCCAGTCTATGTCCGAAAAGGCACGACTGGCTGTTCACAATGGTGTGCTGGTGCCTACACTAACGTATGGAAGTGAATGTTGGGTGTGGCAAAAGAGACATGAAAGTAGAATAAATGCTGTAGAAATGCGTTCCTTGCGAAGTATGTGTGGTGTAACAATTAATGACAGATTGAGGAATGATGATATAAAGCAACGTTGTGGTTTAAAAGAAGATGTAGTAACAAAAATTGAAAAGAGTATGCTTAGATGGTTTGGTCACGTTGAAAGGATGAATGAAAGGCGACTAACGAAAGGTATTTACAAGGCAGATGTAAGTGGGAACGCCGGGAGGGGACGCCCAAGAAGGACATACATAGACCTTATTGGTGATGTTCTTCAGAAAGGTCAGGTGCGTAGTACTCGCAACCGGCGTGTGTGTATGACAACATGTATGAATGTAAACGAAGCAAAAGAAGTATGTAAGAATCGTAGCATATGGCGCTCTGTAGTTTCTGCCTACCCCCATGGGAAAAAGGCGTGAGTTTATGTATGTATGTATGTATGTATTATACATATTTATTGGCGTTTCTTGGTCTGGTTTTTTGTTGTGTAAGCGGGTTAATTAGTTGAGTTAGTATGTTTGTTGCGTGTGTGTTGATATATTCGTATATATTTACTATATATTTACATATCTGTGTTTTTTGTTGTTTACTGGTTTCCGTGTGTCTGTTTATTCCATTATTTTGGTCCAGTTTTACGTACTTCCAGTTTGTGTTGCTGTATTGGTGTGTTCCTGTATGTGTTGTGTGCATTGTGTAGACCCGGAGCTGTTTATGCGTACGCCGTTGTCGTTCGGGCCAGATAGTCCCACTTTTTACGGACCGGACATTCGTCGCTAAAGGCGTTGTGGTCGGTTTTTTGTAACTTTGAGTGCAGGCAGTTGCAGCACTGCGGTTCAGCCCCTGCCACGAAGTCCTCGCACTTCTCCCGCAGATGTGGGCCTCCGCAGTGACTGCACCTGTCCGCACCTTCAGTACAAAATTTCCGGCCATGTCCGTAAGCCAGGCATTTTGTACATTGGATGAGCGGAGACTGGTCTTCCACCCTGACCCTTTGCAGGTCCAGGTACACAGCACCAGCCTCCGTCATCCTCTGCCAAACCCTGGGTCTGACCTGGACGACAACGTGCGCCGTTTTGGGGTTTTTGGTCCTTTTTTTATATTTTACAGTCATTTCTTTTTCATCCTCTTCTAGGTCTCTCAACATGTCCTCGTTTTGGGAATAGAGCGCCTTCACCAGCTCGTCGTCTTCACTGTCCAAAAAGACATCTTTTAGGACGACGAGCGGGTTTTTATTTCTCATATGCGCAACTATTAGGCCTTTTCCTCGGCTCTCAATCTGGTCTTTGACTTTTTTAAGCTCAGCCTCCGTGTCGCACCCCAGTATAACCGTCTGGTTTTTCGCCTTGCGGACCTTGTTTATTTTTAGGCCAGTACCCCTGGCATCGACCGCCTTCTTCACTCTGGCCAACACCTCGTCGGCGGTATCCTGACCGCCTTCGAAAGTGACCGCCATTGAGTGTAGCGCCGGTCGATACCCGGGTCTGGCTGCCGCGACGCTGGCATAGGTCTGGGGGGCGGTTTTTTGTCCGCTTGCCGCTTCTCTAATGGCCTCTTCTATTTTATTTACTCCGGCGGCGACCCCACCGTTAATGTCACCGATCTTATCACCGAGGTCGGCGGCAGCACGAGCGACGGCCTTCACCTCCTCTGACGTGTGGTCTAGGGTGGTATGGACCGCGCCGACACTATCGCCGACCGCGATAATCCTATCGGTGACGGCTTCGGCGTTTGCGATACAGGTATCATTGGTCTCCGTGATAACCTTTTTGAGGCCCTTTGAGACCTTGTCGTCGAGGTCACTCAACTGCGTCTTTATTGCTGCCTCCATTTTGTCCAGCCTTTTCATCAGGTCCTCCGATGTTTCGGGTGTAGGCATGGAGCTTGTTTGCGCGGGCCGGACCGTCACGGGCGCTGTTTCCAGGCACTTAACTCGTTTACTTAATTCGAACAAGATCCGTAGACAATTGTCCGACTGGGTCTCCAGGTAGGTTTTGATGTCTTTTCTCATCTGTGGGTAATCTTTTACCTTGGCCGGGATGTCTTCAAACGTTTTCATTACCACCTGGAGAAGTTTGTCGTTAGCCAGAGTAGCGTATATGTCGAGTTGCCTTTTGTAGGTCTCCATATTGTCTACGGACCTTCTCTTTCGCTCTGGTCTCTTAATGAAGGTCCTGGCCGCGTCTATCGCCTGTCCGGGCGAGCTTGAGGGGCTGGGGGTGGGGCCAGGTATCCTTGTCGAAGATAGGGGTGTTTCGGCGTTCGACATCTTGCGTGTGTGTGTATAGGGCACTGTGAGAGGTAGGAACGTCGGTGTGTGTAAAATATGAATAAATTATAAATAAATTTTTAATAATATGTCAGTGTCTGACCCTGTATAGGGGGGGTGTGTACTGTTTGACCCTGTATAAAGGGGTCAAAGTCAGTGCTTGCGTTTCCGCAGTCAAAGTAAAAGCATAAAAACAAGAAAGGAAAAAAAAAATTTTTTGTAAAATTTTTATAAAAAAATTTTTGAGGGTGGGGGGTCCAAAAGTGGGGGGGAGGGTACCTCTTAGGCGACTTTCACCGTGGTGTCTTCGACACCACAGTGGCTGAAATTGAGGTCGGTTTTGCTCTATCTCCTCCCGTTCCCGAGATATTTAAGTTTTCCTTATTTTTACTCGACTAAATTTTGGACTAAACCTAAATTTTGATCAAATTTCCGAACACACTTAAATAAAATTTTTTACACAGAAATTTGCTTGTGCGGCTTTAGACCACGTGTCTGCTACTAGTATTTCGGGGTATAGGGGGGGGGGGGGGGGGTGAAGGGGGGGGAAGGTTCAAAATTTTATGTTTACTATAAATTAGGGCTGAGGGCCACCTGTAGGGTATTTACGGGGAGTGTTTCAAAGAGAGGGGGGGGGGGGGGTGAGGGGATGGTATGTGAAGGGGGGTATATCCCGGTAAAGTGTACTGTAAGACTAGAGACAAATTGAATTCGGGGTGGGGGGGGGGGGAGGTGGAGAGAAGGGGGGTTGGGGGGGGGGGGGTCCAAAAATGTGGTTTTGATGTTAAGTGTGGCTAACGGCCACTTGAATTTAGCTTTAGTATTTTAGGGGGGGGGGGGGGGTTGTAAATAATGGGGGGGGGGGGGTGTCCAGGAAGGGTAGTGCTATACGACTTGAGAATTTTAATTAAATATATATTTTTGTAAAAGTTTGATGGTGAGTGAACTCTGCCTACCCTATATTCTATCGTACTTAGGAAATGTTGTGTCTACGAATGTAAACAAAGAATATCTAAAATTTTTGTGTGGAGGTAATTTATGTTGGGGAGAATTTCCTCAAAGTGGGGAGAATTACGTAAAATGAAAAAGTACTTTTTTGTTTTAGATTTAAATATAATTTATTGGGGGGGACTTTATAGGGGGGGGCACAAAACCGATTTGTGCGGTGTTATTTTTGACTAAAGGGGGCTATATTATTAGAAAATTGAGGTTAAAGTTTACAAATTTCTTGTAGAATATTGCTAAGAATGTACTCTTTGTTATGATTGAGGGTCAATTTTAGAAGCACTTTTGGGGATAATTTAGAGGGTGGGGGGAGGGGGTATTATACTATGCTAATGGTCTGACCCTGTAAAGGGGGGTTTAAATAGTCTATACGGGGTACAACCCCTGAATTTGTCTTAAATTTAGTGATACTTTGTGGGGGCTTTTAGCACCAATGAGCAATTTACGGTCGTTTTTTATCCGGAGTGCCACACCTTAAAATTCTTTAGTAAACAACTTAGGATAGGGTTTCGTAAAAACGTTATAACTATTTAACCACTCGTTGGAAAATTCTTAAATTTACCACTTATTGTCTCTATACTATAAGCTATTTTTTAAGGTCCATAAAACATACTGTTAACACTGATAATAAAAAGTTGTGGGGTGTGGAACACAGGGTGTCTTTTTCACTTTTTAAAAACCTTATATCTTCCTTTCAGGATGGCCGATCTCAATGATCGGGGTGTCGGGTGAAAGGGGAGAGTCTCCTGCGCTCATCCCCTTTTTCAGCTTTCTCCTCCGGCTGCTAGAAGAAGATCCCGTGGTCGCACCGGTTTTCTTCTTTATCCCGTATCTCGGCGAGTTCCCACGGGAAAAATCCCGGACTCAGCCGAGACGACGGGGCTCGTCTAGACGCAACTTTTAGTAATTTTTAATCACTAGGTCATCGATCTTAATCTCTCAGCGTTTCACTTTTAAAGTTTTTTCTATGCACTTTGAGGTTAAAAAATTTGTTTTTACGGGGTAACTTCCCCAATTTTCGCCCGATTTGAAAAATTTTTTCACTGTCACGCTTGTGTTGGTGGTTTGCAGATGGTTTCGCAATAAAAACAGTACTTTTCAACACTTTGATAATTTTTGCAATTTTTGAGCGCGGAGCGACTTAAAAAACGATCCGACCGCCACGGTAGCCGGGGGGGGGACTGGGGGGTTAGGTTAGGTTAGGTTAGGTTAGGTTAGGTTGGGGTGGGGGGCCACCTCACAGTGCTTGCGTCCACGTCGCGCCCCCTGGAAACGATCCAGTACTGACCACCGTATTGCAGTGCCAGACTGGGTCGGCCAAAGTGCACTGTGGCGGCTGTGCCGCTAGACGTGGGTTCGATTCCCGCTTGGGATGGATGTTTGTGTGTGTGTTTGGATGTGTGTGATTGGGTTTCTTGGCTGTTTCGGTGACTTCGGAGACCTCTGTCGTGGGGGGAGATGGCCCTGGAGGGGGCCAGTCTCTCCTCCGGGCCGCTCTTTGTCGGAGTCTGACTTTGGGGCTGCTCATTTTTTATGGTGAGCGCGATCGTTGTGCTGTGTCTGGGTGTGACTTGCGAGTAAAGTGTGTATGTTCAGAGGTGTTTATTTATTTATTTATTATTTATTTATTTATCATTTAAGAAAGAAAGAAAGTGTGTGTGTTTGGTCGCGTGTGATTGAGTTTGTTGGCTGTTTAGTGCCCATGGCACAGGAATAGTTACTCTCTGGACTCAGACGACTCACTGATTGGTGCGTCGGACGTGGAAGTCCCTCGGTCGTGGTAACGAGTCCGCGGGGGCGGTTTTGTCCGAGGGGGTCTCGGCTTCAGGGTCGACGGGGTTGCCAAGGCTGGAGCGCCGACGGTAGCCTCGGAGACCTCTGTCGTGGGGGGAGATGGCCCTGGAGGGGGCCAGTCTCTCCTCCGGGCCGCTCTCTGTCGGACTCTGACTTTGGGGCTGCCCATTTTTTATGGTGAGCGCGACGTTGTGCTGTGTCTGGGTGTGACTTGCGAGTAAAGTGTGTATGTTCAGAGGTGCTTATTTATTATTTATTTATTTATTTATCACTGTCTGGCGGAAGCGGGTCCGAGGGGGTGGTTTGTCCGAGGGCGCCTTGGCTTCAGGGTCGACGGGGTTACCAAGGCCGGAGGGCCGACGGTAGCCTCGGAGGCCCATGTCGTGGGGGGGGATGGCCCTGGTGGGGGTCGATCTCTCCCCCGAACTGCTTTCTCGGACTCGGACTTTCAAGCGGTTCACGGTGGCGACGGGCGGGCGACGGTACGGGGGTGCCTTCGCCCGCATTGCACCCGTCACCACCTTTGTCGGTCCCCTAGGGGAAGCCATGCGGGGCAATCGTCGGCGGAGGACTGGACGTAAAGGCTGTGCCGGTTTCCCAGTCCCCTGCCACTTAGACGAAGCGGGAATAAAGCTGGGTTGTTTTAGTGGGTATACCGGGTCTGACCGGGGAGTCCCACATAGCCTCCCATCCCCCGATGGGCGGGTATGCGTAATTGTCATTTTTTCCCAGCGCAAACAAAAAAAAAAAAAAAAAAAAAAAAGGTTAGGTTGGGGTGGGCACCCCTCTGGAGGTCCCCCAACAGGAGGGGGACGCCCTTCTCCCTGCGACCACACCGTCCAACGAGTGGACGGAGGTGAAGCGCAGGAAGAAGGGTAAGGGGAAAAAGTCGGTGGCGGCCGTTCCCGCTGCTGCCGCCACTGCCGCTTCTGCCAGCCAGTCGCCTGCGACCGGCAAGGGCAAGAAGCAGAAGGGAAAAGGGAAGGCGAAGGTGCGACTCGTCCCCCCTAAATCCGCAGCAGTCGTGGTGACCCTCACCGCGGAGGCTGCGGGGCGAGGGGAGACGTACATGTCCGTGCTGGTGCGGGCACGTGCCAACGCCAACCCTGCCCAACTGGGCATCGGCAGTGTGACCTGCCGGCGGACCCAAGCCGGGGCTCGTATTTTCGAGTTCCCGGGAGCCGAGGGGGGTGCCCGCGCGGACCTCTTTGCAGCCAAGCTGCAGGAGGTCATCGCGGACACCGCCACGGTGGTCCGCCCGGTAAAGTCAGCGGCCTTGGAGGTGGCGGAGTTGGACGACTCCGTCACCAAGGAGGAGGTGGTGGCTGCGGTGGCGGCGATTGGGGGCTGTGACGTCGCCGCGGTGCAGGGCCGGAATATCCGGCCCGGCCGCGGCGGCTTGGGCGCGATTCGCCTGCAGTGCCCAATCGTCGCTGCCAAAGCCGTTCTTGCTGGGGGCCGGCTTTCAGTCGGCTTCAGCTCAGGTGCGGTCCGGGCTCTCGCCAACCAGCCATTGCGGTGTTTCCGGTGCTTCGGCACCGGACACACGCGGCCGCTGTGTCCATCTCCGGTCGACAGATCGGACACGTGCCTGCGTTGCGGCAAGGACGGCCACAAAGCCGCCTCCTGCGGGGCCGCCACACCGCACTGCGCGGTGTGTGCCGCCGGTGGCAGCCCAGCTGACCACGTGATGAGGGGGAGGAAGTGTAATCCTCCCCCCAAGCGGGGCAAAGCTGTCGCTGCCGCTGGCGCCGCCGCTCCTGCGGCGGCTGCGGAGAGCCGTGCGATGTCCGACTGATTCCGGTCGGATGTCGCATCGCGCCGGCGTCGCGGTCCTCCACGGACTCCCCTACCCTCTCGCTCTTAGAGAGGGGAACGGGATACGTGGCCGCCGCGCCGCCGGTAGGTCTTGAGGATCTTCCTCAAGGTGGCGACGGGCGGGCGTTAGGCGCGGGGGCGCCTACGCCCGCATTGCACCCGTCACCGCCTCCGCCGGGCAATCGTCGGCGGGGACTGGACGAAAAGGCTCTGCCGGATTCCCAGTCCCCGCCATTCAAGACGAAGCGGGAACAACGCTGGTGGTTTTTAGTGGGTATACCGGGTCAGACCGGGGAGTCCCACATACCCCCCTCATCCCCCGATGGGAGGGTATGCGTAATGCATTTTCCCCAGCGTAAAAAAAAAAAAAAAAAAAAAAAAAAAAAAAAAAAAAAAAAAAAAAAAAAAAAAAAAAAAAGGTTAGGTTGGGGTGGGGGGGGGGACCCCCCACAGTGCTTGCGTCCACGTCGCGTCCCCTGGTAACTGCCCAGATCTGACCACCGTAACGGAGTGGCAGACTGGGTAGGCTAAAGAGCACTGTGCATCGTAGTCACATTACAGCCTGGAAGAGACTACGACCTGAGAGCGATAACATGTCGACACCTAGAAGGGACGCCTCCGGGCGTTTCCTCAAGAAGGGCCCATCTAAGGGCCAATTCGGCGCACCAGCGCCCGAAACTAGCCGCGCGCCTTCGGCCAGCTCTATCGAGAGGAGTGAGTCGTTTGGGTCTCTGTTGGACTCAGACGACTCACTGTTTGTGTCGGACGTCGAGGACTCCCGGCCGCGAAAGCGAGCCCACCAGAGCGGTGGGTCCGGGGGCTCCTCGGCCTCCACGTCGACGGGGCTGCCAAAGGCTAAAAAGCCGACGGTCGCACCAGCGACCCATACCGTTGGGCTAGCTGACGCCCAGCGGAAGCTGGACCTTGCCCGGCGCGCTCAGCTCCAGGAGGAGCTGGAGGAGCGCGTCGCGGCAAAGGAGAAACGAGCCCAGTCCGCCCGGGGCGGGTCCGGGTACGGCGCGTCCCACGTGCTGTACGCGGACCACTCTCTGGCGGAGCTCGAGAAGATGGCGGAGGAGGACAAGGAGGGGATCGTAGAGGTCGCCTCCAAGTCCTCAAACTTGAAGGGCACTTTTCAGAAGGCCCTCAAGTGCCGGGCCGCGAGCCTGCGCGGTGTCGTCGCTGAACTCCTTCAGCGGACGGCCACCGACGAGACGCGGCAACTGCAGGCGAAAGTGGATCGCCTGCAGTCGGAGGTCAGCCAGCTGCACCAGAAGCTGGCTGAAGCCACGGCCCGGCCACAACAGGCCGCGACGAGCCCTGCCGCGGGGGCCCCCCCCTCCAGCCGCAACCTTGAGGATGTCATCCGCAAGGTTGTGATGGAGGAGCGGGCCTTCACGCGAGCCTGCCTGGCGGGGATCGAGGACCGGCTCCTTCCGGAGACGCGCCTCCGACCGCCGCTTGCGGCGGACAAGAGGCGAGACCGGGTGGAGCCGGTGCCTCCTACCCCACAGGCCGAGGGTGCCCCTCAGGAGGTCCCCCAGCAGGAGGAGGACGCCCTTCTCCCTGCGACCACACCGTCCAACGAGTGGACGGAGGTGAGGCGCAAGGGGAAGGGTAAGGGGAAGAAGTCGGCGGCGGCCGTTCCCGCTGCTGCCGCTTCTGTCGCCACTGCCAGCCAGTCGCCTGGCAAAGGCAAGGCGAAGGGGAAAGGGAAGGCAAAGGCGCGGCTGGTCCCCCCTAAAACCGCAGCAGTCGTGGTGACTCTCACCGCGGAGGCTGCGGGGCGAGGGGAGACCTACATGTCCGTGCTGGTGCGGGCACGCGCCAATGCCAACCCTGCCCAACTGGGCTTAGGCACTGTGACCTGCCGGCGGACCCAAGCCGGGGCTCGTATTTTCGAGTTCCCGGGAGCTGAGGGGGGTGCCCGCGCGGACCTCTTTGCAGCCAAGCTGCAGGAGGTCATCGCGGACACCGCCAAGGTGGTCCGACCGGTAAAGTCAGCGGTCATAGAGGTGGCGGAGTTGGACGACTCCGTCACCAAAGAGGAGGTGGTGGCTGCGGTGGCGGCGATTGGGGGCTGCGACGTCGCTGCGGTGCAGGGCCGGGATATCCGGCCCGGCCGCGGCGGCTTGGGCGCGCTTCGCCTGCGGTGCCCAATCGCTGCTGCCAAAGCCGTTCTTGCCAAGGGCCGGCTTACAGTCGGCTTCAGTGCGGGTGCGGTCCGGGCTCTCGCCGACCAGCCTATGCGGTGTTTCCGGTGCTTCGGCATCGGACACACCCGGCCGCTGTGTCCGTCTCCGATCGACAGGTCGGACACGTGCCTGCGCTGCGGCAAGGACGGTCACAAAGCCGCCTCCTGCGGGGCCGCCACGCCACACTGCGCAGTGTGCGCCGCCAGTGGCCGCCCAGCGGGCCATGTGATGAGGGGGAGGAAATGTCTTCCTCCCCCCAAGCGGGGCAAAGCTGCCGCTGCCACTGGCGCCGCTCCTGCGGCGGTTTCGGAGGGTGGTGCGATGTCGGACTAACTCAGGTCGGACGTCGCATCGCACCGGCGTCGCGGTCTTCCGCGGACTCTCCTCCCCTCTCGCCCTAGAGAGGGGAACGGGATACGCGGCCGCCGCGCCGCCGGTGGATCGTGAGGATCATCCTCAAGGTGGCGACGGGCGGGCGATAGGCGCGGGGGCTCCTACGCCCGCATTGCACCCGTCACCGCCCCGCCGGGCAATCGTCGGCGGGGACTGGACGAAAAGGCTCTGCCGGATTCCCAGTCCCCGCCATTCAGGACGAAGCGGGAACACGCTGGTGGTTTTTAGTGGGTATACCGGGTCAGACCGGGGAGTCCCACATACCCCCCCCATCCCCCGATGGGAGGGTATGCGTAATGCATTTTCCCCAGCGTTAAAAAAAAAAAAAAAAAAAAAAAAAAAAAAAAAAAAGGTTGGGGTGGGGGACCCCCCACAGTGCATACGTCCTCGTCGTGTCCCCTGGAAACTGCCCAGTTCTGACCACCGTAACGGAGTGGCAGACTGGGTAGGCTAAAGTGCACTGTGCATCGTAGTCACAAATCAGCCTTGAAGAGACTACGTACTAGACTGCGATCATGTCGACACCTAGAAGGGACGCCTCCGGGCGTTTTCTTAAGGGAAAAAAGGGCCCTTCTCAGGGCCAACCCGGCGCACCAGCGCCCGAGTCTAGCCGCGCGCCTTCTGCGGCCAGCTCTTTTGGAGGGAGTGAGTCGTTTGGGTCTCTGGACTCAGACGACTCATTCAGTCTGTCGGAGGTCGAGGGCTCCCGGTCGCGCAAGCGAATCCACCAGAGCGGTGGGTCCGGGGGCTCCTCGGCCTCCACGTCGACGGGGCTGCCGAAGGCCAAAAGGCCGACGGTGGCACCAGAGATCCATACCGTTGGGCTCGCTGATGCCCAACGGAAGCTGGACCTTGCCCGGCGCGCTCAGCTCCAGGAGGAGCTGGAGGAGCGTGTCGCGGCTAAGGAAAAGCGGGCCCAGTCCGCCCGAGCGAGGTCCGGGTACGGCGCGTCCCACGTGCTGTACGCGGACCACTCACTGGCGGAGCTGGAAAGGATGGCGGAGGAGGACGAGGAGGGGATCGTGGAGGTCGCCTCCAAGTCCTCCAACTTGAAGGGCACATTCCAGAAGGCCCTCAAGTGCCGGGCCGCGAGCCTGCGCGGTGTCGTCGCTGAGCTGTTGCAGCGAACGGCCACCGACGAGACGCGGCAACTGCAGGCGAAGGTGGATCGCCTGCAGTCGGAGGTCAGCCAGCTGCACCAGAAGCTGGCTGAAGCCACGGCCCGGCCACAACAGGCCGCGACGAGCCCTGCCGCAGAGGCCCCCCCCTCCAGCCGCAACCTTGAGGACGTCATCCGCAAGGTTGTGATGGAGGAGCGGGCCTTCACGCGAGCCTGCCTGGCGGGGATCGAGGACCGGCTCCTTCCGGAGACGCGCCTCCGACCGCCGCTTGCGGCGGACAAGAGGCGAGACCGGGTGGAGCCGGTGCCTCCTACCCCACAGGCCGAGGGCACCCCTCAGGAGGTCCCCCAGCAGGAGGAGGACGCCCTTCTCCCTGCGACCACACCGTCCAACGAGTGGACGGAGGTGCGGCGCAGGGGGAAGGGTAAGGGGAAGAAGTCGGCAGCGGCCGTTCCCGCTGCTGCCGCTTCTGTCGCCACTGCCAGCCAGTCGCCTGCGACCAGCAAAGGCAAGGCGAAGGGGAAAGGGAAGGCAAAGGCGCGGCTGGTCCCCCCTAAAACCGCAGCAGTCGTGGTGACCCTCACCGCGGAGGCTGCGGGGCGAGGGGAGACCTACATGTCCGTGCTGGTGCGGGCACGCGCCAATGCCAACCCTGCCCAACTGGGCTTAGGCACTGTGACCTGCCGGCGGACCCAAGCCGGGGCTCGTATTTTCGAGTTCCCGGGAGCCGGGGGGGGTGCCCGCGCGGACCTCTTTGCAGCCAAGCTGCAGGAGGTCATCGCGGACACCGCCAAGGTGGTCCGACCGGTAAAGTCAGCGGTCATAGAGGTGGCGGAGTTGGACGACTCCGTCACCAAAGAGGAGGTGGTGGCTGCGGTGGCGGCGATTGGGGGCTGCGACGTCGCTGCGGTGCAGGGCCGGGATATCCGGCCCGGCCGCGGCGGCTTGGGCGCGCTTCGCCTGCGGTGCCCAATCGCTGCTGCCAAAGCCGTTCTTGCCAAGGGCCGGCTTACAGTCGGCTTCAGTGCGGGTGCGGTCCGGGCTCTCGCCGACCAGCCCATGCGGTGTTTCCGGTGCTTCGGCATCGGACACACCCGGCCGCTGTGTCCGTCGCCGATCGACAGGTCGGACACGTGCCTGCGCTGCGGCAAGGACGGCCACAAAGCCGCCTCCTGCGGGGCCGCCACGCCACACTGCGCAGTGTGCGCCGCCAGTGGCCGCCCAGCGGGCCATGTGATGAGGGGGAGGAAATGTCTTCCTCCCCCCAAGCGGGGCAAAGCTGCCGCTGCCACTGGCGCCGCTCCTGCGGCGGTTTCGGAGGGTGGTGCGATGTCCGACTAACTCAGGTCGGACGTCGCATCGCACCGGCGTCGCGGTCTTCCGCGGACTCTCCTCCCCTCTCGCTCTAGAGAGGGGAACGGGATACGCGACCGCCGCGCCGCCGGTGGATCGTGAGGATCATCCTCAAGGTGGCGACGGGCGGGCGATAGGCGCGGGGGCGCCTACGCCCGCATTGCACCCGTCACCGCCCCGCCGGGCAATCGTCGGCGGGGACTGGATGAAAAGGCTCTGCCGGTTTCCCAGTCCCCGCCATTCAGGACGAAGCGGGAACACGCTGGTGGTTTTTAGTGGGTATACCGGGTCAGACCGGGGAGTCCCACATACCCCCCCCATCCCCCGATGGGAGGGTATGCGTAATGCATTTTCCCCAGCGCAAAAAAAAAAAAAAAAAAAAAAAAAAAAAAAAAAAGGTTAGGTTGGGGTGGGGGACCCCCCACAGCGCATACGTCCTCGTCGTGTCCCCTGGAAACTGCCCAGTTCTGACCACCGTAACGGAGTGGCAGACTGGGTAGGCCAAAGTGCGCTGTGCATCGTAGCTAATCACATCAGCCTTGCAGAGCTACGAACAAGCCGTGATCGCCATGTCGACCCCTAGACGTGACGCCTCTGGGCGATTTTTAAAGAAGGGCCCTTCCAAGGGCAAACCCGGCGCTCAGGCGCCTGAGACTGGCCGCGCGCCTTCTGCGGCCAGCTCAATTGAGAGGAGTGAGTCGTTTGGGTCCCTTTTGGACTCAGACGACTCACTGTTTGTGTCGGACGTCGAGGACTCCCGGCCGCGAAAGCGAGCCCACCAGAGCGGTGGGTCCGGGGGCTCCTCGGCCTCCACTTCGACGGGGCTGCCGAAGGCGAAGAAGCCGACGGTAGCACCAGCGACCCACACCGTTGGGCTCGCTGACGCCCAGCGAAAGCTGGACCTTGCCCGGCGCGCTCAGCTCCAGGAGGAGCTTGAGGAGCGCGTCGCGGCAAAGGAGAAGAGAGCACAATCCGCCCGGGGCGGGTCCGGGTACGGCGCGTCTCGCGTGCTGTACGCGGACCACTCTCTGGCGGAGCTCGAAAGGATGGCGATAGAGGACGAGGAGGGGATCGTAGAGGTCGCCTCCAAGTCCTCAAACTTGAAGGGTACCTTTACGAAGGCCCTCAAGTGCCGGGCCGCGAGCCTGCGCGGGGTCGTCGCTGAACTGCTTCAGCGAACGGCCACCGACGAGACGCGGCAACTGCAGGCGAAGGTCGATCGCCTGCAGTCGGAGGTCAGCCAGCTGCACCAGAAGCTGGCTGAAGCCACGGCCCGGCCACAACAGGCCGCGACGAGCCCTGCCGCAGAGGCCCCCCCCTCCAGCCGCAACCTTGAGGACGTCATCCGCAAGGTTGTGATGGAGGAGCGGGCCTTCACGCGAGCCTGCCTGGCGGGGATCGAGGACCGGCTCCTTCCGGAGACGCGCCTCCGACCGCCGCTTGCGGCGGACAAGAGGCGGGACCGGGTGGAGCCGGTGCCTCCTACCCCACAGGCCGAGGGCCCCCCTCAGGAGGTCCCCCAGCAGGAGGAGGACGCCCTTCTCCCTGCGACCACACCGTCCAACGAGTGGACGGAGGTGCGGCGCAAGGGGAAGGGTAAGGGGAAGAAGTCGGCAGCGGCCGTTCCCGCTGCTGCCGCTTCTGTCGCCACTGCCAGCCAGTCGAAGGCGACCGGCAAAGGCAAGGCGAAGCCGAAAGGGAAGGCGAAGGTGCGACTCGTCCCCCCTAAATCCGCAGCAGTCGTGGTGACCCTCACCGCGGAGGCTGCGGGGCGAGGGGAGACGTACATGTCCGTGCTGGTGCGGGCACGCGCCAACGCCGACCCTGCCCAACTGGGCATCGGCGCTGTGACTTGTCGGCGGACCCAGGCCGGGGCTCGTATCTTCGAGTTCCCGGGAGCCGAGGGGGGTGCCCGCGCGGACCTCTTTGCAGCCAAGCTGCAGGAGGCCATCGCGGACACCGCCAAGGTGGTCCGCCCTACAAAGTCAGCGGTCTTGGAGGTGGCGGAGTTGGACGACTCCGTCACCAAAGAGGAGGTGGTGGCTGCGGTGGCGGCGATTGGGGGCTGCGACGTCGCTGCGGTGCAGGGCCGGGATATCCGGCCCGGCCGCGGCGGCTTGGGCGCGCTTCGCCTGCGGTGCCCAATCGCTGCTGCCAAAGCCGTCCTTGCCAAGGGCCGGCTTACAGTCGGCTTCAGTTCAGGTACGGTCCGGGCTCTCGCCGACCAGCCCATGCGGTGTTTCCGGTGCTTCGGCATCGGACACGCCCGGCCGCTGTGTCCGTCGCCGATCGACAGGTCGGACACGTGCCTGCGCTGCGGCAAGGACGGCCACAAAGCCGCCTCCTGCGGGGCCGCCACGCCACACTGCGCAGTGTGCGCCGCCAGTGGCCGCCCAGCAGACCATGTGATGAGGGGGAGGAAATGTCTTCCTCCCCCCAAGCGGGGCAAAGCTGCCGCTGTCACTGGCGCCGCTCCTGCGGCGGTTGCGGAGGGTGGTGCGATGTCCGACTGATTTCGGTCGGACGTCGCATCGCACCGGCGTCGCGGTCTTCCGCGGACTCTCCTCTCCTCTCGCTCTAGAGAGGGGAACGGGATACGCGGCCGCCGCGCCGCCGGTGGATCGTGAGGATCATCCTCAAGGTGGCGACGGGCGGGCGATAGGCGCGGGGGCGCCTACGCCCGCAGTGCACCCGTCACCGCCCCGCCGGGCAATCGTCGGCGGGGACTGGACGAAAAGGCTCTGCCGGATTCCCAGTCCCCGTCATTCAGGACGAAGCGGGAACAACGCTGGTGGTTTTTAGTGGGTATACCGGGTCAGACCGGGGAGTCCCACATACCCCCCCCATCCCCCGATGGGAGGGTATGCGTAATGCATTTTCCCCAGCGTTAAAAAAAAAAAAAAAAAAAAAAAAAAAAAAAAAAAAAAGGTTAGGTTAGGTTAGGTTAGGTTTTTTTTTTTTTTTTTTTTTTTTTTTAGGGTTGACAGGAGTGGGAAATCCTCATGGACGCCCACACTGACCCACTGGGAGTCAGTCTGGGCAGTGCCGGACTCTTACCGGCTAAAACCCACTCCTGCCTTTGCTTTTGGTGTCCTCTGACATGATCAGAGCCCTTGTGTTCCTTTTTGTCGTTTTTGTCAATATAATTTATGTTTGTTGTGGAGAGAATGATCTGGTGGTGTGTTTTTGTTTTCATTTTTAGTAGTACCTTTCGTGCATCTTCATTTATTGTTATTCAATTTTCTATTGTTCAAATAAGTTTTAGTTTTTCTAATTTTATTTTACCTATTTTATGGCAGTTTTTTATTTAATTACGGTTTGTATGACTATTCTATATTTTTTGTTGAAGAGCTTATAAATATCTCCGGTTTCTTTTTAATGGCATTTGTTGAATATACTTATTATATTCTGAATGTCATTATAACCAATTATTTATAATTAAACTTACAAATATAAATAGCACACTTACTCGGTGAATTGACTTATCGTAAAATTTTGACTCTATTAAACCACTTTTCTGTTTTTAATTTATACTTTAAAACTTGCTAACAATTTTATTTTAATTATTTTTGTTTAGATAAGACTTATATTTACGACAATTGGAATAAGTTTAGGTGCCTGGTTGTTAAGGGTTTGGAGCTTTTCACCAGAGAGAAGTTTGTCGTGGCTTAGCGGATTTATCAGTTAAGTATCTTACCCATAACTGCGATGTTCACCATCTCAGACCGGCAAGCTTTGACACTGAGCTTTCTTTGAATCTCACCAACGACAGATCAGCAGTACGCCACACTAGACCTGGCTAGGCTGTCCCACTTCGCACGCATTGGGCAGTCACTACTGAACGCGCTGTGGTCGCATCTGCTACCTTTTGCCACGTGGCAGTTCCGGCACACCGGAGCAGCGCCTATTGCCTGTGCTGGGCAATCGGCTCGCAGATGCGGGTCCCCGCAGTGACTGCACAACGGCACGGTGTCCTGGCAGTGCTTCTTGCCGTGCCCATACCCTAGGCAGATGGAGCATTGGACCAACGGCGATTGGTCGGCTACTCGTAACCTCTGCAGGTCCACGTGCACCCGACCCGCCGCCGTCAGCCTCTGCCAGACTTGGGGCGACACCTGCAGGACGATGTGGCCCATGTGTGGGTTTCTGGTACGACGGCGGTACTTTACCGCCATCCTCAGATCCTCCGTGGCCACGTCTTCCAGCAGGTGGGCATTCTGCACCTTTAGGGCCTGGACAACCTCGCCATCCGTGTGGCAGGAAAGGACGTCCTTGAGGATGATGAGGGGGTCCTTGTTGACTACCTCCTCAACCCGGAGACCTACTGACTTCCGGATCCTTTCCTTTACTGCCGCCATCTCTTCTCTGGTGTTAAAGCCCACGATAACCTTTTGGTCCCTCGCCTTACGCAGCCGCTCCACCTTTGTGCCCTCGACTGTGGCATTGACCGCTACGCGAAGTTTTCCTATGACCTCCTCACTAGTGTCCATTTGATCAGCAGATGAAACGACTACTGAGTGAAGAGGCCTGTACGGAAGCTGTCTCGGTGCGGCTGCCACTTCGGCAAAGGTTGGTCTTTGGCTTGCAGTGCAGCGAGGGGCCTCCGTCAGTTGTACCGACAGTGCGCGCGTTTGCTGCTGGCAATCCTGCAGTGCCTGGTTGTTCAAGTGAAGGCTGTCGACCAGCTGCTTCACGAGCACTGTCGGGACCTCTACGGTATCCTTGGGCTCGGATGTTGGTTCCGCTTTTCCTGTAATGGCACCCCTTGCCTTCTCGGCCTCCTTCACCAGCTCGTAGAGACGGTTTATCGCGGCAAGCACCTCAGTTTTTATCTCTGTTTTGAGGTTTCGAGAGTTGCCCAAATGAAGCTTAGCTTTATTTAGGCAAGCTCTCGCCTCCGCTGTGAGACTGGGGTACTTGCCTTTAGTCTCCGTTTTTTGGTGGGGTCCAACGGCTTCCGTGGAGGTTCGGCGCGCTTTGACTTCCAATTCCCCGATGCTGCGCCTCACGCTGGGGAGTAAAGGCTCTGCCCTCTCAATCGATTGCGGTGAGCCATTGGTACCCTGCGAGCTGTCGGCGTTCTTGGCGGGTGTGCGAAACATTGTAGTGAGGGGTGCTTTCTTGGTCAGAGGACACAAGCGATGTCAGAACCAATCCCTGTAAAGGGGGGATCGACCTGAGGTAATGGGCAATAGGACCCAAAATAAGACAAAACAGACAAAACTGAATCCCTGTAAAGGGGGGACCAGAGTAAATTTAAAATATTAGATATAAACCGTCAATAAAAACAATAGTTTAAGTCAAATAACTTATAGTCATACAAAAGGTGTAGACGGGTCTATTTTTGTCAATTAAATTTTTTTTTTAAAAAGTATAAAATAGCTGTTTAAAAACGCGTGATCTCAAAAATTTCCAGATTTCCTAAAAGAGGATTGCCGAAAGAATATAAATTTAAAATAAAAATTTTTCGCCAAAAGTTTGTGTTCACCTACCTTACCACTATAGGGTGGGTGGGTGGGCAAAATTTTTGAAATTTTTTGTTAGCTAGAAGCACGCGCGAGGTGTCAAAAGACGCGTCTCGGCGCGGGCTATCCGACCAATGAAAAACACTTACTGTCGCAAGAAGAAAAATTTTGAGTTTTCGTCAAAAAACGTGTTTTTTACAGGAAAAATTTTGAAAATGGCCGAAATTTACACCAAACCAGAACTCCGGGTCGCGGAACGAGCACCAGAATGAGGGTAAGGTAGGTTAGTGTCAATTTTGATTTTTTAATAAATTATTAAACGAGTGGATTTTAAAATAATAATTAATTCAATAAAAACTTTTTGTAAAATTTTACAAGTGTCTGTAAAGGAAAAATTTTTCGCGTTTTTGTCAATTTAACTTAGTCAATATGGTAGGGGGTGGCTATTTAGGAATTGTCGTGCTGAAAACAGCTTCAAAATGCGCCCCTTGGTTATCGAGTAATTACAATGTTTGCAATTGACTACGGGGTATAGGTAGATTTTCTTAGCCGTATAAATTAAAATGACAAAGATTTTTGAGTTTTTTGGTAGCTAGAAGCACGCGCGAGGTGTCAAAAGACGCGTCTCGGCGCGGGCTATCCGACCAATGAAAAACACTTACTGTCGCAAGAAGAAAAATTTTGAGTTTTCGTCAAAAAACGTGTTTTTTACAGGAAAAATTTTGAAAATGGCCGAAATTTACACCAAACCAGAACTCCGGGTCGCGGAACGAGCACCAGAATGAGGGTAAGGTAGGTTAGTGTCAATTTTGATTTTTTAATAAATTATTAAACGAGTGGATTTTAAAATAATAATTAATTCAATAAAAACTTTTTGTAAAATTTTACAAGTGTCTGTAAAGGAAAAATTTTTCGCGTTTTTGTCAATTTAACTTAGTCAATATGGTAGGGGGTGGCTATTTAGGAATTGTCGTGCTGAAAACAGCTTCAAAATGCGCCCCTTGGTTATCGAGTAATTACAATGTTTGCAATTGACTACGGGGTATAGGTAGATTTTCTTAGCCGTATAAATTAAAATGACAAAGATTTTTGAGTTTTTTGGTAGCTAGAAGCACGCGCGAGGTGTCAAAAGACGCGTCTCGGCGCGGGCTATCCGACCAATGAAAAACACTTACTGTCGCAAGAAGAAAAATTTTGAGTTTTCGTCAAAAAACGTGTTTTTTACAGGAAAAATTTTGAAAATGGCCGAAATTTACACCAAACCAGAACTCCGGGTCGCGGAACGAGCACCAGAATGAGGGTAAGGTAGGTTAGTGTCAATTTTGATTTTTTAATAAATTATTAAACGAGTGGATTTTAAAATAATAATTAATTCAATAAAAACTTTTTGTAAAATTTTACAAGTGTCTGTAAAGGAAAAATTTTTCGCGTTTTTGTCAATTTAACTTAGTCAATATGGTAGGGGGTGGCTATTTAGGAATTGTCGTGCTGAAAACAGCTTCAAAATGCGCCCCTTGGTTATCGAGTAATTACGGGTTAGGTTAGGTTAGGTTAGGTTAGGTTAGGTTAGGTTAGGTTAGGTTAGGTTAGGTTAGGTTAGGTTAGGTTAGGTTAGGTTAGGTTTTTTTTTTTTTTTTTTTTTAGGTTTGACAGGAGTGGGAAATCCTCATGGACGCCCACACTGACCCACTGGGAGTCAGTCTGGGCAGTGCCGGACTCTTACCGGCTAAAACCCACTCCTGCCCTTGCTATAGGTGTCCTCTAACATGATCAGAGACCTTGTTATTCGTATAGTATTATGATCATGTTTTGTGTTTGTTAGGTGATTTCTTTAGGTTAAGGTGATTCTGTGGTAGGTGGTTTGTCAGTCTTGGATTATCTAAATTTCTTTATATTACTTTATAATTTTTGTTTTCAGATTTTAAGGCAGCTTAATAAAAATAACGAGTTACATCTAGGTTTGTTTACTATTAATATATTTTTTAAGTTTATGTAGTAGGTTCTTAATTATGACATATATATTATATACTTATTATATATTATTATATCATATTTTTCTTCCTTTTTTGCAATTTTATATTTATATATATACACTCAAATACATTTTCACAATATACTAAACATATACATACATCTATAGTTTGCATCTACATAGTTTTAATACTGTTTTGATTTTATCCTGATAGTTTTTATGTTTTAATAGATTTTTTCTTTTAAATTTGGACTGACGGTTTTGGGTAGAGTCTGGTTGGAGACGACTTGGCTGTTGCTGCTCCGGTTGACCGGTGAGTGTACTACAGGAAAGCGTGTCGTTATGGGTTCCAACGATTGACTTTGTAGCTTGGCAGTCCCTTTTGATGATTATCATCCGCGGTCTACAAGTTTTTAGGTCCACGCTTTCCTCAGCCTTCACCAACGCAACCTTAGCAGTACGCCACGCCGGATCTCGCGAGGCTGTCCCACTTTGCCCGCACTGGGCAGTCACTGCTGAACGCACTGTGGTCCGACTTGTCGCACTTTGCCGTTTGGCAGTTCTTGCATACTGGCGCAACTCCTGCTGCGTGCGCCGGGCAATCGGACCGCAAATGTTGGTCTCCACAGTGACTGCACAGTGGTACGGTGTCCTGGCAGTGCTTTCTGCCATGCCCATACCCCAGGCAGATGGAGCATTGGACTAGCGGTGACTGGTCGGCTACTCGCAACCTTTGCAGGTCTACGTGCACCCGACCCGCCACCGTCAGTCTCTGCCAGACTTTGGGCGACACCTGCAGAATTATGTGGCCCATGTGAGGGTTCCTGGTACGACGGCGGTATTTAACCGCCATCCTCAGGTCCGCCGCGGCCACATCCCCCAGCAGGTGGGCATTCTGCACTTTAAGGAAGTGGACAACCTCATCGTCGGCGTGGCAGGAGAGGACATCCTTAAGGATGATGAGGGGATCCTTGTTCTTCACCTCCTCAACCCGAAGACCTCCTGACTTTTGGATCCTCTCCTTCACAGCCGTCATCTCTTCCCTGGAATTAAAGCCCAGTATCACCTTCTGGTCCCTCGCTTTCCGCAGCCGCTCGACCCTCGTGCCTTGGTTCTTTGCATCTACTGCCGTCCGGAGTTTACCAATGACCCCCTCACTAGTATCGAACTCATCGACAGATGATACGACTACTGAGTGGAGGGATTTCTGGGTCTGTGGTCTCGGGACAGCAGCGATCTCGGCAAAGGTCGGCCCCTGGTCAGCGATAAAGCGAGGGGTCTCCTTAAGTTGCTCCGACAGGGCCCGTGTGTGCTGTTTAACCTCGTCCAACGCCAGGTTGGTCTGTTGGAGGTTTTCTACGAGCTGCTGCACGAGCCCTGTCGAAACATCTGTGGTATTGTCCTTCGGTTGGGTGTTTTGTTCCGGTACGTCTTGTACACACCTGGCTTTTTCGGCCTCCTTAACCAGCTCATAAAGCCGGTTGATGGCGCCAAGCACCTCCGTCTTGATTTCGGTTTTAAGGTTTCGCGAGTTGCCCAAATGCAGCTTTGCTTTATTCAGGCAAGCTCGCGCCTCCGCTGTGAAATTGGGGTACTTGGCTCCCTCCTCCGGCTTCTTAATAGGTCTTGCGGGCTCTACGGTGACCCGGCGGGTCTCCGGAGTGACAGGGCTCTCCTGGTAATTATGTGCTGTGGTGGCGCGCTTTAAATTGGCTTGGGACTTTGGCTGGGGTTCAGTTATCCTGGCCTCCTCTTCCCCAATGCTGCGCGTCACGTTCAGAAGCGAGGGCCCTGCCTTCTCCGCAGACCGCGGCGAGTCTCCGGAACTCTGCGAGTTTGAGGCCTTTTGTGCTGGTGTGCGGAACATCCTGTAAGGGATCCGAAGAACAAGAGAGGACATTAACCTATAGCGAAACCGTGTCCCTGTATAGGGGGGATCGGTTATTAATTAAAAAGTCAATAATCCTGAGTCCCTGTAAAGTGGGGACCAGTCAGTAAAAATAAAATATCGATATAAAATCAAGGTCAAATAAAGGTGTAAACGCGATTAAAATAAATAGATTACAAGTCTTTCGCCAGACACGATACAGTCAAAAACACAATTAATAAGTTTTCAAAGTATAAAAAAAAGGCTGTTTGGAAGGTGCGATCTGAGAAATTTCCAGATTTTCTGATACTGTATTACCTAAGGAATAAATTTAGAAAATAAAAATTTTTCGCCAAAAGTATATTATTACCCTACCTTACCACTATAGGGTGGGTGGGTGGGCAAAATTTTTGAAATTTTTTGTTAGCTAGAAGCACGCGCGAGGTGTCAAAAGACGCGTCTCGGCGCGGGCTATCCGACCAATGAAAAACACTTACTGTCGCAAGAAGAAAAATTTTGAGTTTTCGTCAAAAAACGTGTTTTTTACAGGAAAAATTTTGAAAATGGCCGAAATTTACACCAAACCAGAACTCCGGGTCGCGGAACGAGCACCAGAATGAGGGTAAGGTAGGTTAGTGTCAATTTTGATTTTTTAATAAATTATTAAACGAGTGGATTTTAAAATAATAATTAATTCAATAAAAACTTTTTGTAAAATTTTACAAGTGTCTGTAAAGGAAAATTTTTTCTCGTTTTTGTCAATTTAACTTAGTCAATATGGTAGGGGGTGGCTATTTAGGAATTGTCGTGCTGAAAACAGCTTCAAAATGCGCCCCTTGGTTATCGAGTAATTACAATGTTTGCAATTGACTACGGGGTATAGGTAGTTTTTCTTAGCCGTATAAATTAAAGTGACAAAGATTTTTGAGTTTTTTGGTAGCTAGAAGCACGCGCGAGGTGTCAAAAGACGCGTCTCGGCGCGGGCTATCCGACCAATGAAAAACACTTACTGTCGCAAGAAGAAAAATTTTGAGTTTTCGTCAAAAAACGTGTTTTTTACAGGAAAAATTTTGAAAATGGCCGAAATTTACACCAAACCAGAACTCCGGGTCGCGGAACGAGCACCAGAATGAGGGTAAGGTAGGTTAGTGTCAATTTTGATTTTTTAATAAATTATTAAACGAGTGGATTTTAAAATAATAATTAATTCAATAAAAACTTTTTGTAAAATTTTACAAGTGTCTGTAAAGGAAAATTTTTTCGCGTTTTTGTCAATTTAACTTAGTCAATATGGTAGGGGGTGGCTATTTAGGAATTGTCGTGCTGAAAACAGCTTCAAAATGCGCCCCTTGGTTATCGAGTAATTACAATGTTTGCAATTGACTACGGGGTATAGGTAGTTTTTCTTAGCCGTATAAATTAAAGTGACAAAGATTTTTGAGTTTTTTGGTAGCTAGAAGCACGCGCGAGGTGTCAAAAGACGCGTCTCGGCGCGGGCTATCCGACCAATGAAAAACACTTACTGTCGCAAGAAGAAAAATTTTGAGTTTTCGTCAAAAAACGTGTTTTTTACAGGAAAAATTTTGAAAATGGCCGAAATTTACACCAAACCAGAACTCCGGGTCGCGGAACGAGCACCAGAATGAGGGTAAGGTAGGTTAGTGTCAATTTTGATTTTTTAATAAATTATTAAACGAGTGGATTTTAAAATAATAATTAATTCAATAAAAACTTTTTGTAAAATTTTACAAGTGTCTGTAAAGGAAAATTTTTTCGCGTTTTTGTCAATTTAACTTAGTCAATATGGTAGGGGGTGGCTATTTAGGAATTGTCGTGCTGAAAACAGCTTCAAAATGCGCCCCTTGGTTATCGAGTAATTACAATGTTTGCAATTGACTACGGGGTATAGGTAGTTTTTCTTAGCCGTATAAATTAAAGTGACAAAGATTTTTGAGTTTTTTGGTAGCTAGAAGCACGCGCGAGGTGTCAAAAGACGCGTCTCGGCGCGGGCTATCCGACCAATGAAAAACACTTACTGTCGCAAGAAGAAAAATTTTGAGTTTTCGTCAAAAAACGTGTTTTTTACAGGAAAAATTTTGAAAATGGCCGAAATTTACACCAAACCAGAACTCCGGGTCGCGGAACGAGCACCAGAATGAGGGTAAGGTAGGTTAGTGTCAATTTTGATTTTTTAATAAATTATTAAACGAGTGGATTTTAAAATAATAATTAATTCAATAAAAACTTTTTGTAAAATTTTACAAGTGTCTGTAAAGGAAAATTTTTTCGCGTTTTTGTCAATTTAACTTAGTCAATATGGTAGGGGGTGGCTATTTAGGAATTGTCGTGCTGAAAACAGCTTCAAAATGCGCCCCTTGGTTATCGAGTAATTACAATGTTTGCAATTGACTACGGGGTATAGGTAGTTTTTCTTAGCCGTATAAATTAAAGTGACAAAGATTTTTGAGTTTTTTGGTAGCTAGAAGCACGCGCGAGGTGTCAAAAGACGCGTCTCGGCGCGGGCTATCCGACCAATGAAAAACACTTACTGTCGCAAGAAGAAAAATTTTGAGTTTTCGTCAAAAAACGTGTTTTTTACAGGAAAAATTTTGAAAATGGCCGAAATTTACACCAAACCAGAACTCCGGGTCGCGGAACGAGCACCAGAATGAGGGTAAGGTAGGTTAGTGTCAATTTTGATTTTTTAATAAATTATTAAACGAGTGGATTTTAAAATAATAATTAATTCAATAAAAACTTTTTGTAAAATTTTACAAGTGTCTGTAAAGGAAAATTTTTTCGCGTTTTTGTCAATTTAACTTAGTCAATATGGTAGGGGGTGGCTATTTAGGAATTGTCGTGCTGAAAACAGCTTCAAAATGCGCCCCTTGGTTATCGAGTAATTACAATGTTTGCAATTGACTACGGGGTATAGGTAGTTTTTCTTAGCCGTATAAATTAAAGTGACAAAGATTTTTGAGTTTTTTGGTATCTAGAAGCACGCGCGAGGTGTCAAAAGACGCGTCTCGGCGCGGGCTATCCGACCAATGAAAAACACTTACTGTCGCAAGAAGAAAAATTTTGAGTTTTCGTCAAAAAACGTGTTTTTTACAGGAAAAATTTTGAAAATGGCCGAAATTTACACCAAACCAGAACTCCGGGTCGCGGAACGAGCACCAGAATGAGGGTAAGGTAGGTTAGTGTCAATTTTGATTTTTTAATAAATTATTAAACGAGTGGATTTTAAAATAATAATTAATTCAATAAAAACTTTTTGTAAAATTTTACAAGTGTCTGTAAAGGAAAATTTTTTCGCGTTTTTGTCAATTTAACTTAGTCAATATGGTAGGGGGTGGCTATTTAGGAATTGTCGTGCTGAAAACAGCTTCAAAATGCGCCCCTTGGTTATCGAGTAATTACAATGTTTGCAATTGACTACGGGGTATAGGTAGTTTTTCTTAGCCGTATAAATTAAAGTGACAAAGATTTTTGAGTTTTTTGGTAGCTAGAAGCACGCGCGAGGTGTCAAAAGACGCGTCTCGGCGCGGGCTATCCGACCAATGAAAAACACTTACTGTCGCAAGAAGAAAAATTTTGAGTTTTCGTCAAAAAACGTGTTTTTTACAGGAAAAATTTTGAAAATGGCCGAAATTTACACCAAACCAGAACTCCGGGTCGCGGAACGAGCACCAGAATGAGGGTAAGGTAGGTTAGTGTCAATTTTGATTTTTTAATAAATTATTAAACGAGTGGATTTTAAAATAATAATTAATTCAATAAAAACTTTTTGTAAAATTTTACAAGTGTCTGTAAAGGAAAATTTTTTCGCGTTTTTGTCAATTTAACTTAGTCAATATGGTAGGGGGTGGCTATTTAGGAATTGTCGTGCTGAAAACAGCTTCAAAATGCGCCCCTTGGTTATCGAGTAATTACAATGTTTGCAATTGACTACGGGGTATAGGTAGTTTTTCTTAGCCGTATAAATTAAAGTGACAAAGATTTTTGAGTTTTTTGGTAGCTAGAAGCACGCGCGAGGTGTCAAAAGACGCGTCTCGGCGCGGGCTATCCGACCAATGAAAAACACTTACTGTCGCAAGAAGAAAAATTTTGAGTTTTCGTCAAAAAACGTGTTTTTTACAGGAAAAATTTTGAAAATGGCCGAAATTTACACCAAACCAGAACTCCGGGTCGCGGAACGAGCACCAGAATGAGGGTAAGGTAGGTTAGTGTCAATTTTGATTTTTTAATAAATTATTAAACGAGTGGATTTTAAAATAATAATTAATTCAATAAAAACTTTTTGTAAAATTTTACAAGTGTCTGTAAAGGAAAATTTTTTCGCGTTTTTGTCAATTTAACTTAGTCAATATGGTAGGGGGTGGCTATTTAGGAATTGTCGTGCTGAAAACAGCTTCAAAATGCGCCCCTTGGTTATCGAGTAATTACAATGTTTGCAATTGACTACGGGGTATAGGTAGTTTTTCTTAGCCGTATAAATTAAAGTGACAAAGATTTTTGAGTTTTTTGGTAGCTAGAAGCACGCGCGAGGTGTCAAAAGACGCGTCTCGGCGCGGGCTATCCGACCAATGAAAAACACTTACTGTCGCAAGAAGAAAAATTTTGAGTTTTCGTCAAAAAACGTGTTTTTTACAGGAAAAATTTTGAAAATGGCCGAAATTTACACCAAACCAGAACTCCGGGTCGCGGAACGAGCACCAGAATGAGGGTAAGGTAGGTTAGTGTCAATTTTGATTTTTTAATAAATTATTAAACGAGTGGATTTTAAAATAATAATTAATTCAATAAAAACTTTTTGTAAAATTTTACAAGTGTCTGTAAAGGAAAATTTTTTCGCGTTTTTGTCAATTTAACTTAGTCAATATGGTAGGGGGTGGCTATTTAGGAATTGTCGTGCTGAAAACAGCTTCAAAATGCGCCCCTTGGTTATCGAGTAATTACAATGTTTGCAATTGACTACGGGGTATAGGTAGTTTTTCTTAGCCGTATAAATTAAAGTGACAAAGATTTTTGAGTTTTTTGGTAGCTAGAAGCACGCGCGAGGTGTCAAAAGACGCGTCTCGGCGCGGGCTATCCGACCAATGAAAAACACTTACTGTCGCAAGAAGAAAAATTTTGAGTTTTCGTCAAAAAACGTGTTTTTTACAGGAAAAATTTTGAAAATGGCCGAAATTTACACCAAACCAGAACTCCGGGTCGCGGAACGAGCACCAGAATGAGGGTAAGGTAGGTTAGTGTCAATTTTGATTTTTTAATAAATTATTAAACGAGTGGATTTTAAAATAATAATTAATTCAATAAAAACTTTTTGTAAAATTTTACAAGTGTCTGTAAAGGAAAATTTTTTCGCGTTTTTGTCAATTTAACTTAGTCAATATGGTAGGGGGTGGCTATTTAGGAATTGTCGTGCTGAAAACAGCTTCAAAATGCGCCCCTTGGTTATCGAGTAATTACAATGTTTGCAATTGACTACGGGGTATAGGTAGTTTTTCTTAGCCGTATAAATTAAAGTGACAAAGATTTTTGAGTTTTTTGGTATCTAGAAGCACGCGCGAGGTGTCAAAAGACGCGTCTCGGCGCGGGCTATCCGACCAATGAAAAACACTTACTGTCGCAAGAAGAAAAATTTTGAGTTTTCGTCAAAAAACGTGTTTTTTACAGGAAAAATTTTGAAAATGGCCGAAATTTACACCAAACCAGAACTCCGGGTCGCGGAACGAGCACCAGAATGAGGGTAAGGTAGGTTAGTGTCAATTTTGATTTTTTAATAAATTATTAAACGAGTGGATTTTAAAATAATAATTAATTCAATAAAAACTTTTTGTAAAATTTTACAAGTGTCTGTAAAGGAAAATTTTTTCGCGTTTTTGTCAATTTAACTTAGTCAATATGGTAGGGGGTGGCTATTTAGGAATTGTCGTGCTGAAAACAGCTTCAAAATGCGCCCCTTGGTTATCGAGTAATTACAATGTTTGCAATTGACTACGGGGTATAGGTAGTTTTTCTTAGCCGTATAAATTAAAGTGACAAAGATTTTTGAGTTTTTTGGTAGCTAGAAGCACGCGCGAGGTGTCAAAAGACGCGTCTCGGCGCGGGCTATCCGACCAATGAAAAACACTTACTGTCGCAAGAAGAAAAATTTTGAGTTTTCGTCAAAAAACGTGTTTTTTACAGGAAAAATTTTGAAAATGGCCGAAATTTACACCAAACCAGAACTCCGGGTCGCGGAACGAGCACCAGAATGAGGGTAAGGTAGGTTAGTGTCAATTTTGATTTTTTAATAAATTATTAAACGAGTGGATTTTAAAATAATAATTAATTCAATAAAAACTTTTTGTAAAATTTTACAAGTGTCTGTAAAGGAAAATTTTTTCGCGTTTTTGTCAATTTAACTTAGTCAATATGGTAGGGGGTGGCTATTTAGGAATTGTCGTGCTGAAAACAGCTTCAAAATGCGCCCCTTGGTTATCGAGTAATTACAATGTTTGCAATTGACTACGGGGTATAGGTAGTTTTTCTTAGCCGTATAAATTAAAGTGACAAAGATTTTTGAGTTTTTTGGTAGCTAGAAGCACGCGCGAGGTGTCAAAAGACGCGTCTCGGCGCGGGCTATCCGACCAATGAAAAACACTTACTGTCGCAAGAAGAAAAATTTTGAGTTTTCGTCAAAAAACGTGTTTTTTACAGGAAAAATTTTGAAAATGGCCGAAATTTACACCAAACCAGAACTCCGGGTCGCGGAACGAGCACCAGAATGAGGGTAAGGTAGGTTAGTGTCAATTTTGATTTTTTAATAAATTATTAAACGAGTGGATTTTAAAATAATAATTAATTCAATAAAAACTTTTTGTAAAATTTTACAAGTGTCTGTAAAGGAAAATTTTTTCGCGTTTTTGTCAATTTAACTTAGTCAATATGGTAGGGGGTGGCTATTTAGGAATTGTCGTGCTGAAAACAGCTTCAAAATGCGCCCCTTGGTTATCGAGTAATTACAATGTTTGCAATTGACTACGGGGTATAGGTAGTTTTTCTTAGCCGTATAAATTAAAGTGACAAAGATTTTTGAGTTTTTTGGTAGCTAGAAGCACGCGCGAGGTGTCAAAAGACGCGTCTCGGCGCGGGCTATCCGACCAATGAAAAACACTTACTGTCGCAAGAAGAAAAATTTTGAGTTTTCGTCAAAAAACGTGTTTTTTACAGGAAAAATTTTGAAAATGGCCGAAATTTACACCAAACCAGAACTCCGGGTCGCGGAACGAGCACCAGAATGAGGGTAAGGTAGGTTAGTGTCAATTTTGATTTTTTAATAAATTATTAAACGAGTGGATTTTAAAATAATAATTAATTCAATAAAAACTTTTTGTAAAATTTTACAAGTGTCTGTAAAGGAAAATTTTTTCGCGTTTTTGTCAATTTAACTTAGTCAATATGGTAGGGGGTGGCTATTTAGGAATTGTCGTGCTGAAAACAGCTTCAAAATGCGCCCCTTGGTTATCGAGTAATTACAATGTTTGCAATTGACTACGGGGTATAGGTAGTTTTTCTTAGCCGTATAAATTAAAGTGACAAAGATTTTTGAGTTTTTTGGTAGCTAGAAGCACGCGCGAGGTGTCAAAAGACGCGTCTCGGCGCGGGCTATCCAACCGATGAAAAACACTTACTGTCGCAAGAAGAAAAATTTTGAGTTTTCGTCAAAAAACGTGTTTTTTACAGGAAAAATTTTGAAAATGGCCGAAATTTACACCAAACCAGAACTCCGGGTCGCGGAACGAGCACCAGAATGAGGGTAAGGTAGGTTAGTGTCAATTTTGATTTTTTAATAAATTATTTAACGAGTGGATTTTGAATTAATAATTAATTTAATAAAAACTTTTTGTAAAATTTTACAAGTGTCTGTAAAGGAAAATTTTTTCGCGTTTTTGTCAATTTAACTTAGTCAATATGGTAGGGGGTGGCTATTTAGGAATTGTCGTGCTGAAAACAGCTTCAAAATGCGCCCCTTGGTTATCGAGTAATTACAATGTTTGCAATTGACTACGGGGTATAGGTAGTTTTTCTTAGCCGTATAAATTAAAGTGACAAAGATTTTTGAGTTTTTTGGTAGCTAGAAGCACGCGCGAGGTGTCAAAAGACGCGTCTCGGCGCGGGCTATCCGACCAATGAAAAACACTTACTGTCGCAAGAAGAAAAATTTTGAGTTTTCGTCAAAAAACGTGTTTTTTACAGGAAAAATTTTGAAAATGGCCGAAATTTACACCAAACCAGAACTCCGGGTCGCGGAACGAGCACCAGAATGAGGGTAAGGTAGGTTAGTGTCAATTTTGATTTTTTAATAAATTATTAAACGAGTGGATTTTAAAATAATAATTAATTCAATAAAAACTTTTTGTAAAATTTTACAAGTGTCTGTAAAGGAAAATTTTTTCGCGTTTTTGTCAATTTAACTTAGTCAATATGGTAGGGGGTGGCTATTTAGGAATTGTCGTGCTGAAAACAGCTTCAAAATGCGCCCCTTGGTTATCGAGTAATTACAATGTTTGCAATTGACTACGGGGTATAGGTAGTTTTTCTTAGCCGTATAAATTAAAGTGACAAAGATTTTTGAGTTTTTTGGTATCTAGAAGCACGCGCGAGGTGTCAAAAGACGCGTCTCGGCGCGGGCTATCCGACCAATGAAAAACACTTACTGTCGCAAGAAGAAAAATTTTGAGTTTTCGTCAAAAAACGTGTTTTTTACAGGAAAAATTTTGAAAATGGCCGAAATTTACACCAAACCAGAACTCCGGGTCGCGGAACGAGCACCAGAATGAGGGTAAGGTAGGTTAGTGTCAATTTTGATTTTTTAATAAATTATTAAACGAGTGGATTTTAAAATAATAATTAATTCAATAAAAACTTTTTGTAAAATTTTACAAGTGTCTGTAAAGGAAAATTTTTTCGCGTTTTTGTCAATTTAACTTAGTCAATATGGTAGGGGGTGGCTATTTAGGAATTGTCGTGCTGAAAACAGCTTCAAAATGCGCCCCTTGGTTATCGAGTAATTACAATGTTTGCAATTGACTACGGGGTATAGGTAGTTTTTCTTAGCCGTATAAATTAAAGTGACAAAGATTTTTGAGTTTTTTGGTAGCTAGAAGCACGCGCGAGGTGTCAAAAGACGCGTCTCGGCGCGGGCTATCCGACCAATGAAAAACACTTACTGTCGCAAGAAGAAAAATTTTGAGTTTTCGTCAAAAAACGTGTTTTTTACAGGAAAAATTTTGAAAATGGCCGAAATTTACACCAAACCAGAACTCCGGGTCGCGGAACGAGCACCAGAATGAGGGTAAGGTAGGTTAGTGTCAATTTTGATTTTTTAATAAATTATTAAACGAGTGGATTTTAAAATAATAATTAATTCAATAAAAACTTTTTGTAAAATTTTACAAGTGTCTGTAAAGGAAAATTTTTTCGCGTTTTTGTCAATTTAACTTAGTCAATATGGTAGGGGGTGGCTATTTAGGAATTGTCGTGCTGAAAACAGCTTCAAAATGCGCCCCTTGGTTATCGAGTAATTACAATGTTTGCAATTGACTACGGGGTATAGGTAGTTTTTCTTAGCCGTATAAATTAAAGTGACAAAGATTTTTGAGTTTTTTGGTAGCTAGAAGCACGCGCGAGGTGTCAAAAGACGCGTCTCGGCGCGGGCTATCCGACCAATGAAAAACACTTACTGTCGCAAGAAGAAAAATTTTGAGTTTTCGTCAAAAAACGTGTTTTTTACAGGAAAAATTTTGAAAATGGCCGAAATTTACACCAAACCAGAACTCCGGGTCGCGGAACGAGCACCAGAATGAGGGTAAGGTAGGTTAGTGTCAATTTTGATTTTTTAATAAATTATTAAACGAGTGGATTTTAAAATAATAATTAATTCAATAAAAACTTTTTGTAAAATTTTACAAGTGTCTGTAAAGGAAAATTTTTTCGCGTTTTTGTCAATTTAACTTAGTCAATATGGTAGGGGGTGGCTATTTAGGAATTGTCGTGCTGAAAACAGCTTCAAAATGCGCCCCTTGGTTATCGAGTAATTACAATGTTTGCAATTGACTACGGGGTATAGGTAGTTTTTCTTAGCCGTATAAATTAAAGTGACAAAGATTTTTGAGTTTTTTGGTAGCTAGAAGCACGCGCGAGGTGTCAAAAGACGCGTCTCGGCGCGGGCTATCCGACCAATGAAAAACACTTACTGTCGCAAGAAGAAAAATTTTGAGTTTTCGTCAAAAAACGTGTTTTTTACAGGAAAAATTTTGAAAATGGCCGAAATTTACACCAAACCAGAACTCCGGGTCGCGGAACGAGCACCAGAATGAGGGTAAGGTAGGTTAGTGTCAATTTTGATTTTTTAATAAATTATTAAACGAGTGGATTTTAAAATAATAATTAATTCAATAAAAACTTTTTGTAAAATTTTACAAGTGTCTGTAAAGGAAAATTTTTTCGCGTTTTTGTCAATTTAACTTAGTCAATATGGTAGGGGGTGGCTATTTAGGAATTGTCGTGCTGAAAACAGCTTCAAAATGCGCCCCTTGGTTATCGAGTAATTACAATGTTTGCAATTGACTACGGGGTATAGGTAGTTTTTCTTAGCCGTATAAATTAAAGTGACAAAGATTTTTGAGTTTTTTGGTAGCTAGAAGCACGCGCGAGGTGTCAAAAGACGCGTCTCGGCGCGGGCTATCCGACCAATGAAAAACACTTACTGTCGCAAGAAGAAAAATTTTGAGTTTTCGTCAAAAAACGTGTTTTTTACAGGAAAAATTTTGAAAATGGCCGAAATTTACACCAAACCAGAACTCCGGGTCGCGGAACGAGCACCAGAATGAGGGTAAGGTAGGTTAGTGTCAATTTTGATTTTTTAATAAATTATTAAACGAGTGGATTTTAAAATAATAATTAATTCAATAAAAACTTTTTGTAAAATTTTACAAGTGTCTGTAAAGGAAAATTTTTTCGCGTTTTTGTCAATTTAACTTAGTCAATATGGTAGGGGGTGGCTATTTAGGAATTGTCGTGCTGAAAACAGCTTCAAAATGCGCCCCTTGGTTATCGAGTAATTACAATGTTTGCAATTGACTACGGGGTATAGGTAGTTTTTCTTAGCCGTATAAATTAAAGTGACAAAGATTTTTGAGTTTTTTGGTATCTAGAAGCACGCGCGAGGTGTCAAAAGACGCGTCTCGGCGCGGGCTATCCGACCAATGAAAAACACTTACTGTCGCAAGAAGAAAAATTTTGAGTTTTCGTCAAAAAACGTGTTTTTTACAGGAAAAATTTTGAAAATGGCCGAAATTTACACCAAACCAGAACTCCGGGTCGCGGAACGAGCACCAGAATGAGGGTAAGGTAGGTTAGTGTCAATTTTGATTTTTTAATAAATTATTAAACGAGTGGATTTTAAAATAATAATTAATTCAATAAAAACTTTTTGTAAAATTTTACAAGTGTCTGTAAAGGAAAATTTTTTCGCGTTTTTGTCAATTTAACTTAGTCAATATGGTAGGGGGTGGCTATTTAGGAATTGTCGTGCTGAAAACAGCTTCAAAATGCGCCCCTTGGTTATCGAGTAATTACAATGTTTGCAATTGACTACGGGGTATAGGTAGTTTTTCTTAGCCGTATAAATTAAAGTGACAAAGATTTTTGAGTTTTTTGGTAGCTAGAAGCACGCGCGAGGTGTCAAAAGACGCGTCTCGGCGCGGGCTATCCGACCAATGAAAAACACTTACTGTCGCAAGAAGAAAAATTTTGAGTTTTCGTCAAAAAACGTGTTTTTTACAGGAAAAATTTTGAAAATGGCCGAAATTTACACCAAACCAGAACTCCGGGTCGCGGAACGAGCACCAGAATGAGGGTAAGGTAGGTTAGTGTCAATTTTGATTTTTTAATAAATTATTAAACGAGTGGATTTTAAAATAATAATTAATTCAATAAAAACTTTTTGTAAAATTTTACAAGTGTCTGTAAAGGAAAATTTTTTCGCGTTTTTGTCAATTTAACTTAGTCAATATGGTAGGGGGTGGCTATTTAGGAATTGTCGTGCTGAAAACAGCTTCAAAATGCGCCCCTTGGTTATCGAGTAATTACAATGTTTGCAATTGACTACGGGGTATAGGTAGTTTTTCTTAGCCGTATAAATTAAAGTGACAAAGATTTTTGAGTTTTTTGGTAGCTAGAAGCACGCGCGAGGTGTCAAAAGACGCGTCTCGGCGCGGGCTATCCGACCAATGAAAAACACTTACTGTCGCAAGAAGAAAAATTTTGAGTTTTCGTCAAAAAACGTGTTTTTTACAGGAAAAATTTTGAAAATGGCCGAAATTTACACCAAACCAGAACTCCGGGTCGCGGAACGAGCACCAGAATGAGGGTAAGGTAGGTTAGTGTCAATTTTGATTTTTTAATAAATTATTAAACGAGTGGATTTTAAAATAATAATTAATTCAATAAAAACTTTTTGTAAAATTTTACAAGTGTCTGTAAAGGAAAATTTTTTCGCGTTTTTGTCAATTTAACTTAGTCAATATGGTAGGGGGTGGCTATTTAGGAATTGTCGTGCTGAAAACAGCTTCAAAATGCGCCCCTTGGTTATCGAGTAATTACAATGTTTGCAATTGACTACGGGGTATAGGTAGTTTTTCTTAGCCGTATAAATTAAAGTGACAAAGATTTTTGAGTTTTTTGGTAGCTAGAAGCACGCGCGAGGTGTCAAAAGACGCGTCTCGGCGCGGGCTATCCGACCAATGAAAAACACTTACTGTCGCAAGAAGAAAAATTTTGAGTTTTCGTCAAAAAACGTGTTTTTTACAGGAAAAATTTTGAAAATGGCCGAAATTTACACCAAACCAGAACTCCGGGTCGCGGAACGAGCACCAGAATGAGGGTAAGGTAGGTTAGTGTCAATTTTGATTTTTTAATAAATTATTAAACGAGTGGATTTTAAAATAATAATTAATTCAATAAAAACTTTTTGTAAAATTTTACAAGTGTCTGTAAAGGAAAATTTTTTCGCGTTTTTGTCAATTTAACTTAGTCAATATGGTAGGGGGTGGCTATTTAGGAATTGTCGTGCTGAAAACAGCTTCAAAATGCGCCCCTTGGTTATCGAGTAATTACAATGTTTGCAATTGACTACGGGGTATAGGTAGTTTTTCTTAGCCGTATAAATTAAAGTGACAAAGATTTTTGAGTTTTTTGGTAGCTAGAAGCACGCGCGAGGTGTCAAAAGACGCGTCTCGGCGCGGGCTATCCAACCGATGAAAAACACTTACTGTCGCAAGAAGAAAAATTTTGAGTTTTCGTCAAAAAACGTGTTTTTTACAGGAAAAATTTTGAAAATGGCCGAAATTTACACCAAACCAGAACTCCGGGTCGCGGAACGAGCACCAGAATGAGGGTAAGGTAGGTTAGTGTCAATTTTGATTTTTTAATAAATTATTTAACGAGTGGATTTTGAATTAATAATTAATTTAATAAAAACTTTTTGTAAAATTTTACAAGTGTCTGTAAATGAAAACTTTTTCGCGTTTCTGTCAATTTAACTTAGTCAATACGATAGGGGGTGGCTATTTAGGAATTGTCGCGCTGAAAACAGCTTCAAAATGCGCCCCTTGGTTATCGAGTAATTACAATGTTTGCAATTGACTACGGGGTATAGGTAGATTTTGTTAGCCGTATAAATTAAAGTGACTACGATTTTTGAGTTTTCTGGTAGCTAGAAGCACGCGCGAGGTGTCAAAAGACGCGTCTCGGCGCGGGCTATCCAACCGATGAAAAACACTTACTGTCGCAAGAAGAAAAATTTTGAGTTTTCGTCAAAAAACGTGTTTTTTACAGGAAAAATTTTGAAAATGGCCGAAATTTACACCAAACCAGAACTCCGGGTCGCGGAACGAGCACCAGAATGAGGGTAAGGTAGGTTAGTGTCAATTTTGATTTTTTAATAAATTATTTAACGAGTGGATTTTGAATTAATAATTAATTTAATAAAAACTTTTTGTAAAATTTTACAAGTGTCTGTAAATGAAAACTTTTTCGCGTTTTTGTCAATTTAACTTAGTCAATACGATAGGGGGTGGCTATTTAGGAATTGTCGCGCTGAAAACAGCTTCAAAATGCGCCCCTTGGTTATCGAGTAATTACAATGTATGCAATTGACTACGGGGTATAGGTAGATTTTGTTAGCCGTATAAATTAAAGTGACTACGATTTTTGAGTTTTCTGGTAGCTAGAAGCACGCGCGAGGTGTCAAAAGACGCGTCTCGGCGCGGGCTATCCAACCGATGAAAAACACTTACTGTCGCAAGAAGAAAAATTTTGAGTTTTCGTCAAAAAACGTGTTTTTTACAGGAAAAATTTTGAAAATGGCCGAAATTTACACCAAACCAGAACTCCGGGTCGCGGAACGAGCACCAGAATGAGGGTAAGGTAGGTTAGTGTCAATTTTGATTTTTTAATAAATTATTTAACGAGTGGATTTTGAATTAATAATTAATTTAATAAAAACTTTTTGTAAAATTTTACAAGTGTCTGTAAATGAAAACTTTTTCGCGTTTTTGTCAATTTAACTTAGTCAATACGATAGGGGGTGGCTATTTAGGAATTGTCGCGCTGAAAACAGCTTCAAAATGCGCCCCTTGGTTATCGAGTAATTGGGTTAGGTTAGGTTAGGTTAGGTTAGGTTAGGTTAGGTTAGGTTAGGTTAGGTTAGGTTAGGTTAGGTTAGGTTAGGTTAGGTTAGGTTAGGTTAGGTTAGGTTAGGTTAGGTTAGGTTAGGTTTTTTTTTTTTTTTTTTTTTTTTTTAGGTTTGACAGGAGTGGGAAATCCTCATGGACGCCCACACTGACCCACTAGGAGTCAGTCTGGGCAGTGCCGGACTCTTACCGGCTAAAACCCACTCCTGCCTTTGCTAAAGGTGCCCTCTAACATTATCAGAGACCTTGTTTACAGATTTTATATATAGTTATTCATTTTTGTGATGGATTGAAGAATTGCAAGGTGTAGCTGCGAGATTGCTGATCGTCTAGGATTGAAATTACATTTTTGCTGTACTAAGATTTTATTTTGATTTGTTTACATAATGTTTTGTTTAATTTTTACTTTATTTACCTACTGTTTTTGATGTTTATATACTTTTACTATTCGTTACTATTTTGTGGTTTCAGTTTATTATGACATTTACTAATTTATACAATTATAGATTATAATGATCATACTCTACTGTTACCTCGTTTTTATAAAATATATACTTACTTATATTTCGCATAATTATAATAGACATATATTTTATATTTCACGAAAGTTAGAATATAGCGCTTTAGAGGTTAAAAATGATTTATTTTGATTAAGCCGAGAAAGTAGCACTGCCAAGGTGGCAAGTAGCCGAATGAGAGAGCGTTTTGGTTTGAGCCGTTGACGTTATAATCATAACAGGGTCCTGGAATGATCATCATCCCAGGCCCGTTCATTGATTTGCCCGTGTTGCTTCGAAACTCTCTATCAAATAGGATGGTGCCAGTTGAGTGCATACCAGCATCAATGTCCACCATTGCCACCTTAGCAGTACGAGACACTCGACCTCGCTAGGCTATCCCACTTTGCTCGTACTGGGCAGTCACTGCTGAACGCACTGTGATCGGACTTGTTGCCTTTTACCAACTGGCAATTTCGGCATGTCGGCGTACTGCCTGTTGCGTACGTCGGGCAGTCCGACCGCAAGTGTGGGTCCCCGCAGTGACTGCACAGTGGGACAGTGTCGGTGCAGAATTTTTTACCATGCCCGTAACCCAAGCAAATCGAGCATTGCACTAACGGTGATTGGTCGGCCACTCGCAGCCTCTGCAGGTCAACGTGCACCCGACCCGCCACCGTCAGCCTCTGCCATACCGCCGGGGACACCTGCAGGATGATGTGGCCCATGAGTGGGTTTCTGGTACGGCGGCGGTACTTTACCGCCATCCTCAGTTCCTCCGAGGCCACATCCCCCAGCAGGTGGGTGTTCTGGGCCTTGATTGCCTCCGCAATCTCGCTGTCACTGTGGCAGGAGAGGACGTCCTTAAGGATGATGAGGGGGTCTTTGTTTTTGACCTCCTCAACCCGGAGACCTCCTGACTTCCGGATCCTCTCCTGTACAGCTGCCATTTCTTCTTTGCTGCTGAAACCCATAACCACCTTTTGGTCTCTCGCTTTCCGCAGCATCTCCACCCGCGTGCCTTCATGTTTGGCATTGACTGCCACTCTGAGCTTTCCTATCACCTCCTCACTAGTGTCTAATTCATCAACAGATGACACGACGACTGAGTGAAGGGGCTTCCGGGGTTGCTCCTTCGGAGTGGCAGTCATTTCGGCGTAGGTAGGCCCTTGGCTTGTCGGAAAGCGAGGTGTCTGTTTCAGTTGCTCCGACAGAGCCAGTGTGTGCTGCTTGCAGTCCTCCAAAGCGTGGTTGTGCTGTTGGAGGTTTGCGACGAGCTGTTTCACTAGCTCTGTCGGAACATCTGCGGTCGTCGTTGGCTCTCTTGGGATCTCAGCAGCAGCTGTCTCCTCCATATCCTTGCAATTCGTAGCCTCTGCTTCCTTGACTAATTGATATAGTCTTTCGACTGCCTTTATAATTTCCTCCTTTATCTCCTTCTTGAGGTTCCTTGACGCCTGTAGTTGAATTTTTGCCTTAAGGAGACAGGCCTTTGCCTCCGTGGTTCTGTTGAGGTACTTCACGGGTGGCACTTCGTTCGTCAAGCTCTCAGTAGCCTCCTGTGGCTGTTCTGCTCTGTCCTTCTTCGCGTCCTGGAAGAGCTTTGTTTTAGATTTGAGTTTGGGCGGAGATAACAAAGGGGCCTGTTTTGGAGGGGTTGGAGTTTTAGGGGGTCGCCCAGGCTTGGACTTGTCCGCCTCCCACTCTCCAATGCTGCGTCGAACTGACGGGCCCATTTGTGGCAACTTTGATTTCTCCGCGTCCAAACTCTCCTCCGCAGCCTTATTTCTTTTAAGAGCAGGTGTTCTTAACCCAAACATTATGTAAGTTAAGCGAAACGAAACGGGAAAGCAGTGAAGGGGCACCTATAGCTAACTAGTACTGAATCCCTGTAAAGGGGGGATCAGACCGTCTTAAAATGGTCAAAATAAATAATAAACGTCAATAAAACAATAAATTTAAGTCATATATAATTATCACAGTTATAATTTTTTAATATTCAAAAGTCTAAAAACTGCAGTTAAAAACGCGTGAAATGAAAATTTTTTAGATTTCCTGACAGACAATTGCGTAAAGAATGTAAATTAAAGATAAAAATTTTTCGCCAATTGTTTGTGTTCACCTACCCTGTCTCTATAGGGTGGGTGGGAGGGCAAAATTTTCAAAATTTTTTGTTAGCTAGAAGCACGCGCGAGGTGTCAAAAGACGCGTCTCGGCGCGGGCTATCCAACCGCTGAAAAATATTTACTATAACCTGAAGAAAAATTTTGAGTTTTGGCCGAAAAACGTGTTTTTTACAGGAAATTTAGTGAAAATGGCCGAAAACAACACCGAACCAGGACTCCCGGGTCGCGAAACGAGCACCAGGGTGAAGGTACGGCTGGTATGTATTAATTTTGAAAATAATTTGAATTTAATAACTAGTGGATTTCAGGATAAAAAATAAATTAATAAAATTTAATAAAAACTTTTTGTAAAAAATTACAAGTGTCTGAAATGAAAAACTTTTTCGCGTCTATGTCAATTTTGTCGAGTCAATATGATAGGGGTAGGCTATTTAGGAATTATTGTGCTGAAAACAGCTTCAAAATGCGCCCCTTGGTTATCAAGTAATTACGGTTAGGTTAGGTTAGGTTAGGTTAGGTTAGGTTAGGTTAGGTTAGGTTAGGTTAGGTTAGGTTAGGTTAGGTTAGGTTAGGTTAGGTTAGGTTAGGTTAGGTTAGGTTAGGTTAGGTTAGGTTAGGTTAGGTTAGGTTAGGTTAGGTTAGGTTAGGTTAGGTTAGGTTAGGTTAGGTTAGGTTAGGTTAGGTTAGGTTAGGTTAGGTTAGGTTAGGTTAGGTTAGGTTAGGTTAGGTTAGGTTAGGTTAGGTTAGGTTAGGTTAGGTTAGGTTAGGTTAGGTTAGGTTAGGTTAGGTTAGGTTAGGTTAGGTTAGGTTAGGTTAGGTTAGGTTAGGTTAGGTTAGGTTAGGTTAGGTTAGGTTAGGTTAGGTTAGGTTAGGTTAGGTTAGGTTAGGTTAGGTTAGGTTAGGTTAGGTTAGGTTAGGTTAGGTTAGGTTAGGTTAGGTTAGGTTAGGTTAGGTTAGGTTAGGTTAGGTTAGGTTAGGTTAGGTTAGGTTAGGTTAGGTTAGGTTAGGTTAGGTTAGGTTAGGTTAGGTTAGGTTAGGTTAGGTTAGGTTAGGTTAGGTTAGGTTAGGTTAGGTTAGGTTAGGTTAGGTTAGGTTAGGTTAGGTTAGGTTAGGTTAGGTTAGGTTTTTTTTTTTTTTTTTTAGGGTTGACAGGAGTGGGAAATCCTCATGGACGCCCACACTGACCCACTGGGAGTCAGTCTGGGCAGTGCCGGACTCTTACCGGCTAAAACCCACTCCTGCCTTTGCTTTTGGTGTCCTCTGACATGATCAGAGCCCTTGTGTTCCGTTTTGTCGTTTTTTATCTATGTTATATGTTTGTTGTGGAGAGACGTGGTGGTATGTTTATTTTCTTTTATTTTTGTTTGTACCTTATGCATCTTCATTTAATATGGTTCGATTATTTATTTTAGGAATATGATTTAAATTTTTACTATTATTAATTTTACCGATTTATGACTGTTTTTTATGTAATATCTATTTGTATGACTTTTCTGTAATTTTTCTTCGTATGTCTATTCTATAATTTTTATTTAGTGTTTATAAATATCGCCGGTCTTCTATTAATGACATTAGTTAAATATACTTATTATATTCTAAATGTCATTATAACCATTATTTACAAATACTTACATATATAATAGCACACTTATGTTAAGATTTTGACTTAAATTAACCACTTTTCTGTATCTAAATTAAACTTTTTGCATAGCTAACATATTTATTTTAATTGTTTTGTTTAGAAGAAGTTTATTGTTTACGACATTTGGAGTATGTTTAGGTGGCTGGTTGTTTGGGGCTTGGAGCTTTTCACCAGAGAAGAATGTGTCGTGGCTTTAGTGGATTAATCAGTGTCTTGCGATAACTGCGATGTTCACCATCTCAGGCCGGCAAGCCTTGTTGCTGAGCTTCCTTAGTTTTGAACCTACGACACCTTAGCAGTACGCCACACTAGATCTGGCTAGGCTGTCCCATTTCGCACGCATTGGGCAGTCACTACTGAACGCGCTGTGGTCGCATCTGCTGCCTTTTGCCACTTTGCAGTTACGGCACACTGGAGCAGTGCCTGCTGCATGTGCTGGGCAATCGGCTCGCAGATGCGGGTCCCCGCAGTGACTGCACAATGGCACGGTGTCCTGGCAGTGCTTCTTGCCGTGCCCATACCCTAGGCAGATGGAGCATTGGACCAACGGTGACTGGTCGGCTACTCGTAACCTCTGCAGGTCCACGTGCACCCGACCCACCACCGTCAGTCTCTGCCAGACTTGGGGCGACACCTGCAGGACGATGTGGCCCATGTGTGGGTTTCTGGTTCGACGGCGGTACTTTACCGCCATCCTCAGATCCTCCGCGGCCACGTCTTCCAGCAGGTGGGCATTCTGCACCTTAAGGGCCTGGACAACCTCGCCATCCGTGTGGCAGGAAAGGACGTCCTTGAGGATGATGAGGGGGTCCTTGTTGACTACCTCCTCAACCCGGAGACCTACTGACTTCCGGATCCTTTCCTTTACTGCCGCCATCTCTTCTCTGGTGTTAAAGCCCACGATAACCTTTTGGTCCCTCGCCTTACGCAGCCGCTCCACCTTTGTGCCCTCGACTGTGGCATTGACCGCTACGCGAAGTTTTCCTATGACCTCTTCACTAGTGTCCATTTGATCAGCAGATGAAACGACTACTGAGTGAAGAGGCCTGTGCGGAAGCTGTCTCGGTGCGGCTGCCACTTCGGCAAAGGTCGGTCTTTGGCTTGCAGTGCAGCGAGGGGCCTCCGTCAGTTGTTCCGACAGTGCGCGCGTTTGCTGCTGGCAATCCTGCAGTGCCTGGTTGTTCAAGTGAAGGCTGTCAACCAGCTGCTTCACGAGCACTGTCGGGACCTCTACGGTGTCCTTGGGCTCGGATGTTTGTTCCGCTTTTCTTGTGATGGCACCCCTTGCCTTCTCGGCCTCCTTCACCAGCTCGTAGAGACGGTTTATCGCGGCAAGTACCTCCGTTTTAATCTCGGTTTTGAGGTTTCGAGAGTTGCCCAAATGAAGCTTAGCTTTATTTAGGCAAGCTCTCGCCTCCGCGGTCAGACTGGGGTACTTGCTTTTGGTCTCCGTTTTTTGAAGGGGTCCAACGGCTTCCGTGGAGGTTCGGCGCGCTTCTGTGGGAATGGAGGCTTTTTGCGTGATGGATGGGGCTAGATCACGCTTAGCAGCCTCCCATTCCCCGATGCTGCGCCTCACACTGGGGAGTAAAGGCTCTGCCCTCTCAACCGATCTCGGTGAGCCATCGGTACCCTGCGAGCTGTCGGCGTTCTTGGCGGGTGTGCGGAACATTGTAATGAGGGGTGCTTATTTGGTCAGAGGACACAAGCGATGTCAGAACCAATCCCTGTAAAAGGGGGATCGACCTGAGGTAATGGGCAATAGGACCCAAAATAGGACAATACAAACAAAACTGAATCCCTGTAAAGGGGGGATCAGGGTATATTTAAAATTGTAGATTTACAACCGTCAATAAAACAATAGTTTATGTCAAATAATTTATAGTCGTACAAAAAGTGTAGACGGGTCTATTTTTGTCAATTAAAATTTTTTAAAAAGTATAAAATAGCCGTTTAAAAACGCGTGATCTCAAAAATTTCCAGATTTCCTAAAAGAGAATTGCCGAAAGAATATAAATTAAAAATAAAAATTTTTCGCCAAAAGTTTGTGTTCACCTACCTTACCACTATAGGGTGGGTGGGAGGGCAAAATTTTTGAAATTTTTTGTTAGCTAGAAGCACGCGCGAGGTGTCAAAAGACGCGTCTCGGCGCGGGCTATCCAACCGATGAAAAACACTTAGTGTCGCAAGAAGAAAAATTTTGAGTTTTCGTCAAAAAACGTGTTTTTTACAGGAAAAATTTTGAAAATGGCCGAAATTTACACCAAACCAGAACTCCGGGTCGCGGAACGAGCACCAGAATGAAGGTAAGGTAGGTTAGTGTCAATTTTGATTTTTTAGTAAATTATTTAAAGAGTGGATTTTGAATTAATAATTAATTTAATAAAAACTTTTTGTAAAATTTTACAAGTGTCTGTAAATGAAAACTTTTTCGCGTTTTTGTCAATTTAACTTAGTCAATACGATAGGGGGTGGCTATTTAGGAATTGTCGCGCTGAAAACAGCTTCAAAATGCGCCCCTTGGTTATCGAGTAATTACAATGTATGCAATTGACTACGGGGTATAGGTAGATTTTGTTAGCCGTATAAATTAAAGTGACTACGATTTTTGAGTTTTCTGGTAGCTAGAAGCACGCGCGAGGTGTCAAAAGACGCGTCTCGGCGCGGGCTATCCAACCGATGAAAAACACTTAGTGTCGCAAGAAGAAAAATTTTGAGTTTTCGTCAAAAAACGTGTTTTTTACAGGAAAAATTTTGAAAATGGCCGAAATTTACACCAAACCAGAACTCCGGGTCGCGGAACGAGCACCAGAATGAAGGTAAGGTAGGTTAGTGTCAATTTTGATTTTTTAGTAAATTATTTAAAGAGTGGATTTTGAATTAATAATTAATTTAATAAAAACTTTTTGTAAAATTTTACAAGTGTCTGTAAATGAAAACTTTTTCGCGTTTTTGTCAATTTAACTTAGTCAATACGATAGGGGGTGGCTATTTAGGAATTGTCGCGCTGAAAACAGCTTCAAAATGCGCCCCTTGGTTATCGAGTAATTACAATGTATGCAATTGACTACGGGGTATAGGTAGATTTTGTTAGCCGTATAAATTAAAGTGACTACGATTTTTGAGTTTTCTGGTAGCTAGAAGCACGCGCGAGGTGTCAAAAGACGCGTCTCGGCGCGGGCTATCCAACCGATGAAAAACACTTAGTGTCGCAAGAAGAAAAATTTTGAGTTTTCGTCAAAAAACGTGTTTTTTACAGGAAAAATTTTGAAAATGGCCGAAATTTACACCAAACCAGAACTCCGGGTCGCGGAACGAGCACCAGAATGAAGGTAAGGTAGGTTAGTGTCAATTTTGATTTTTTAGTAAATTATTTAAAGAGTGGATTTTGAATTAATAATTAATTTAATAAAAACTTTTTGTAAAATTTTACAAGTGTCTGTAAATGAAAACTTTTTCGCGTTTTTGTCAATTTAACTTAGTCAATACGATAGGGGGTGGCTATTTAGGAATTGTCGCGCTGAAAACAGCTTCAAAATGCGCCCCTTGGTTATCGAGTAATTACAATGTATGCAATTGACTACGGGGTATAGGTAGATTTTGTTAGCCGTATAAATTAAAGTGACTACGATTTTTGAGTTTTCTGGTAGCTAGAAGCACGCGCGAGGTGTCAAAAGACGCGTCTCGGCGCGGGCTATCCAACCGATGAAAAACACTTAGTGTCGCAAGAAGAAAAATTTTGAGTTTTCGTCAAAAAACGTGTTTTTTACAGGAAAAATTTTGAAAATGGCCGAAATTTACACCAAACCAGAACTCCGGGTCGCGGAACGAGCACCAGAATGAAGGTAAGGTAGGTTAGTGTCAATTTTGATTTTTTAGTAAATTATTTAAAGAGTGGATTTTGAATTAATAATTAATTTAATAAAAACTTTTTGTAAAATTTTACAAGTGTCTGTAAATGAAAACTTTTTCGCGTTTTTGTCAATTTAACTTAGTCAATACGATAGGGGGTGGCTATTTAGGAATTGTCGCGCTGAAAACAGCTTCAAAATGCGCCCCTTGGTTATCGAGTAATTACAATGTATGCAATTGACTACGGGGTATAGGTAGATTTTGTTAGCCGTATAAATTAAAGTGACTACGATTTTTGAGTTTTCTGGTAGCTAGAAGCACGCGCGAGGTGTCAAAAGACGCGTCTCGGCGCGGGCTATCCAACCGATGAAAAACACTTAGTGTCGCAAGAAGAAAAATTTTGAGTTTTCGTCAAAAAACGTGTTTTTTACAGGAAAAATTTTGAAAATGGCCGAAATTTACACCAAACCAGAACTCCGGGTCGCGGAACGAGCACCAGAATGAAGGTAAGGTAGGTTAGTGTCAATTTTGATTTTTTAGTAAATTATTTAAAGAGTGGATTTTGAATTAATAATTAATTTAATAAAAACTTTTTGTAAAATTTTACAAGTGTCTGTAAATGAAAACTTTTTCGCGTTTTTGTCAATTTAACTTAGTCAATACGAT